>JAXGFM010000003.1:5052500-5055000 GCA_039880935.1 Streptanthus diversifolius
TCTGGAAGCCTCGTTCAAATGCCAGCTGAAAACTATCGTACAACAAAATATTATTAAGTGCGAGAGGTGGCACATGCCTTTCCTTTCAGGGGTATTTTAGAAAAGAATTTTCCTTTACGGCTTTTGGTATAAACTACAGAAATGCAAGTAATAGAATGAGAATCACAACGCACCTTGGCTTTCACGTCTACTGATTCATATGTGCAGGTAGAAAACACTTTCTGGATAGCAAATTGATCAAAGTGCTTCACTAGCTGAATGCTGACAGAATTCTCCAAGAGACAACTGTGGGAAGTGGAAAAAGAAAGAGCCTAAAGCCAATGTCTACATTTCAAGAACAGTTTACACATTGACAGAATTACATCAAAACCAGGGCATTTGGTCTAGTGGTATGATTCTCGCTTTGGGTGCGAGAGGTCCCGAGTTCGATTCTCGGAATGCCCCCATTGATCTTTTTTGGAAAACAAATGTTCCAAATGCCAGCTAACATTTCACCAATATTAAATTTCAGACAATCAATCTTCACTATTAAAACCCTGAAAGTCAACTAATAGTAGATCTAAAACGTATATTTTTTCTTAGATTATCTAAACAAGAGACATTTTAATATCAAATTCAAAAATAAAACATAGAATAACTTGAACATCATATGTTTATAGCCAGTTTCCTCAAGAATACAACCTTCAAAATGAAAAACCCCCAAGGGTAAGTTTCCTATAAAAACAGGGTGAGTGTGTAATCTCTTTCACATGATTTAACTAAATCAACAACGGGGCATTTGGTCTAGTGGTATGATTCACGTCCTATATCAATTTATTAGCCTATTAACCACTAAACTTCATATAATGAAGGCAATCACAGTTTTTGAGCTGCCAAATTCATCAAGATAGAGCTCTGCCCAAAACGGCACAAGAATCGTGATGAAGAATCCAACGGAAAAGCAAAGGGAAGCAACAGTTACCTTAAAGAAAGGAGAGAACGCAAATAGATTGCATCAACTGAACAACATGAAAAACAGGGCATTTGGTCTAGTGGTATGATTCTCGCTTTGGGTGCGAGAGGTCCCGAGTTCGATTCTCGGAATGCCCCCATTGACCTTTTTTGGAAGCCTCATTCAAATGCCAGCTGAAAACTATCGTACAACAAAATATTATTAAGTGCGAGAGGTGTCACATGCATTTCCCTTCATCTTTCAGGGGTATTTTAGAAAAGAATTTCCCTTTACGACTTTTGGTATAAACTGCAGAAATGCAAATAAGAGAATGAGAATCACAACGCACCTTGGCTTTCACGTCTACTGACTCATATGTGCAGGTAGAAAACACTTTCTGGATAGCAAATTGATCAAAATGCTTCACTAGCTAAATGCTGCCGGAATTCTCCAAGAGACAACTGCGGGAAGTGGAAAAAGAAAGAGCCTAAAACCAATGTTTACATTTCAAGAACAGTTTACACATTGATGGAATTACATCAACAACAGAGCATTTGGTCTATTGGTATAATTTTTGCTTTGGGTGAATTCTCGGAATACAAGTCTAGCTTCAATTCTCTAACGTGAACATATGTGTTTCCATCCAAAATAATTAATAAAGACAACGTATTTTGACTTTAAGCATCGTGGAAGCATTAGATAAAAAAGCATCCCCCAAGCAGAGAACATCATTCAGCTGCTTCTCATGTTCATGGTAACTGAGAGAGTTATATACCATACCTACAAAGGAATACTAAACAGAGAACATCTAGCATTTGGCTTTAGGACTTGCTAATGAAATCAAGATGCAAACCATTCTCATTAAATCCGATATAAACAGATCCTCAGATTCTAATGCTTGAAATAGATTACATAAACAACAGGGCATTTGGTCTAGTGGTATGATTCTCGCTTTGGGTGCGAGAGGTCCCGAGTTCGATTCTCGGAATGCCCCCATTGACTTTTTGTAAAACAAATGTTCTAAATGCCAGCTAAAATTTCATCAATATTAAGTTTGTCATGAAGATCAACTAATAGAAGTAGATCTAAAACGTAATTTCCTTCTTAGATTATCTCAAAGAAGTCATTCTTATATCACATTCAAATATAAAATATAGAATAGTTTGAACTTACTTAGGATAAAACAACAACGTAATGCTTCGATGGAACTAATTCAATGACCGGGCAATTTAGAAAGCCGCCATTGACTTTTTGTAAAACATATGTGCTAAACGCAATCTTAAAGATGCTTAGACGACCATCTTGATTCAATCCTAGCATTTTTTTTTCCAATCCTAGAATTTTCATAGATCAATAACTGCAAACCATATAGAGAACTTTTACTTAAGCAAGAGAAAAGAAAAAACATAAACAGCCCTACGATTTTCATTATTAAGTTCATAATGCAAAGAAAAAGAAAAGCAGACCATTGTTTTACGTCAAATCGGTAAGTCTTTTTAACCAGTAATCTTCATAGAGTAAAGGTTGCTAGATTCATCAAGATTGAGCTGCAGAGACAGCAAAAGATTC